>VSMD01038886.1:0-28182 GCA_008750895.1 Mirza zaza | reverse complement strand
TGTAGAGAAGGGGTCTTGCTATGTGGTATAGGCTGGTTTTGAACTCCTGACTTCAAGAGATCCTCCCACCTCTGCCTCCCAGAGTGCTGGGATCACAGGCCTGAGCCACTATGCCTGGCCAAACCTGAAAATAAATACACAGCCTCTAGTAATCTGAAAGCAAAAGCAGCACACACATGATACACAAGGATTAGAAATTTACACTGTCACACATACTTAACTGTAGATGTTATATAGGTTAAATGAATTTTGTTTTGTTTTAGATTTGCTAGGTAAACTTTCTTTTGTTCTGAATGTAAATCACTCTCCTTTTTTTATTTACCCATAAATCTTGCTTCAGGAAATGCCAATGAAATCGGAGTAACTGAGGTTAAAAATAACAATCTTTGTACTAGGCAAATGTGAACACACACACAGAATAAACAAAACCGCAAACAACAAAACACAGATGAGCCAGAGGAACTGTAGATTGGAGGGGATGTGTGCATCACCTGGGGCAGCTGAAATGGCTGGCTGCCGGGGACACGGAAGGCTGCCTCGCGACCCAGAGATGGCTCTTCAGTTTTACAGGCTCAGAAATTGGATCCTGTGCATATCCTAGGCAGAGATTAGTTTCTCAAAAACAAAAGATCCTGATTCCAATTCATAAGAGACTAATGTAACAACCGGAATGTTGCTCATTACATTCTTCCCTGTGGTGAAATCAGCTTGAGAAGCCAAACCCTGCCCAGGGCCTGAATTTGCTAGGAGATAAGGTTGGACAATGCACGTCTGGCATCCAAAGGCAGGCGATACATCCAGCAGGCCCTGGAGCCTCTCTCTTAGGAGCATAAGATTAACACGGATGAAATTTTCTACCAAATTTGTACAGTTTTCTCAACAGCAGCTTGAGGCATATTAATACAGCCGGAGTATTTCACCTGTTTCTATTAGTATGTTGGTAGAACTCAGAAGTGAGCATAGACAGCATTCACAGAGCTAACACTATACCCTACCTGCTTGAATAGAGGAAACTTTTCCTGTAGACTTGCATAAATTACTGCCATTTACAATTTGGTGTACCATTATATGATTATTTCTTAAAGAATCACTTTATTTCTGCCTCCTCTGCCTCTCTAGCCACCAACTCAAATAAAAAATAAAATAAAATAATGCACATATCAAACAGCAATATAGGATGCCTCTAAAAATTCCATGAATAGTCTTTAAAGAATTAAAGACTTAGCCCACTAAGGTGGACAAAACTTATACTCTTTTCGTTTAACAATAGGTGTGTCAAAGACCAAAAGTGAAAAATGCTATGGAAGAAGGCAAAAACACAGATTATTAATATTATCTTATTTTGTGCATTGATTTCTCCCTCAGTTTCAAAACATCAAGATATGTCAAGCGTTGGAACCAACTACTTATATTTGAGAGCATTATATATGATACAGGATAATGAAGTAGAGAAAGTGAAGGAGGTAGAATCAGTGAGAGAAATCTGGGCTCAGATTCAGGGTCCCCACTTACAAGCTGTTACATAGTCACATCTTTAAAATGAGGTTGATAACATCAAAAGTGTAAGGTGGTTTTCAGAATTAAGTGAGATGAATTAAGGTAATGTGCTTGGCCTGTGTAGATACCCAATAAATAGTAGCTACCATCATTGCTGTCATTTTGGAGACAATTCATTTCTTGGGCACTTTCTTTTTCTTCTCCAAAGCCACCTACATCTCTTCAGTCAAAAGAATCTCAGCAAACTATTTTCCTGACCCTCATCATGTGTCTGTAGATCACTGGCATGGGTATATACATTCTTAACTTTTCCTGAAGGATACTAGTTTCTTTTGCCAGGAAACAGGATGGGTTAAAAAAAGGAGAATCAGTCAGGTGAGCTCCTGTTTCAACAAGTCAAACCGGTCTCCCTACTGACCTGGACATGAAGATCAAGGCTAACAAGTGGATCCTAAAACTGAAGATGAGCACGTAGTTTAGAGAGGTTGGCTTGGCTCCATTTCTTAATTCTATTTTTATTCTTTCTATGGGTGCACTTAATTTTTAACATGTAGTTTTAGCACTCTGTTTTTAATCAAAATCTTTATTGTCCCAAATAGAAGAGGCCCTTAGCATGGCTTTCACTCCAACCAGTCTCCTCCCCTCATCCTGTCACTGCAGGTGTTGGAGATGTAAAGTCAACACCAGCGAGAATTCACCAATTTGCTTTCCTCTTTTATTTGCCTCCCACTTTGTCCTTTTCGGTTCAATCTTCTTTGCACTGAAGTAAAAACATCAGTAGGTCTTTCAGCATAAAGAATAATAAATGAATGATAAACTCTGAGTCTTTGTATCTACATTTGTCTATATTTTGTGCTCTTTCTTAACCAACATTTTATCTGGGAATAGAATCCCAACTTGTTTTCCCAACTTGTTTTGAAAAAATTACTTAATTAATACCTGGCATCTACTTTTTTGCTGTGAAAAGTCTGTCATCTGTAAAATTACCTAGAAAAGATTACCAATCTGGATCATTTTTTGGGTAATTTTTAGATTTTCTAGGTAGAGATTTATTTATCGATTCTGCTTATAAAACAATGTTGCTTGTTTATTGAAGGACCCATGTCTTTCTTCAATTCTGAAAAACTTTTCAGCCATAATCTCTTCAAACATTATTAATAACAGTTACCTATTCTATTTTCTTCTAGAACTCTTATTAGATAAATGTTGGCACTTTTGATTCTTTCCTCATGCTTCTTCATTTCTCTTTCATTTTTCCCATCTTATTATCTCTCTGAACTACATTCTGAGTGATTCTGTTAGATTTTATAATTCAGAAAAATCTTTTCTTGGGTAGTCTAATTTACTGATTAACCTATTTGTTGAGATTTCAACAAATCTGTTTTTCTTTATTCTGTTTTTCTTTCTTTTTATTTTTTTTCCCAGATGAGGAATCAGTGAAAGAAGAGTTTTACTTTATTCTGAATCTAAGCATTATACAAAAAAAAGAAAAAACTCTATAGTTTTAACCTAATTATCAGAATACACCAAAGAGATGAAAATGCATATTCTTATGCAAATATTCTTTGTGTGCTGGATGTTTCCAGAGATGTTCCTGATTTGTAGTCTGTATAAATAGAATCTTACCATGTCAGTCCTATCACAGTGACATATTAGACACCTTTGGTAAAATGAAGCCAGGAAACATTTCTAATATACATGCAGACATATATTTTTCCAGTTAATTATCTACCCTGTTTTAAAGCGTGCTTATTTTTGAAGTGTCAAAATGTACTAATCCATACTGCAATTGTTTGGAAAACTTCATGAACAAGTATATTTCAGCAAGAAAAGACATTTGATGCCAGCCAAATTCTCTTTTTTCTGTCACTATAAATGGCTTTCCTATTTTCAACAGTTTCTCAAAATCAAAGTCATATCTAAGCTGACAACTTCTTTGGCAGGTTGCAGCTAGATGTAATTTGAAACAGTCAAGGAAGCAAAGTCTAAACAATAAGGTTTTTAATGGTAATGGTGACAGATCCTTAACTACTGTCATGCTGTGTCTGACACCAGAAGACTTGAGAGGAAATTCGTTAAATAAATACTTGCAGTTAAAGAAATACACCTGCATTTAGAGTATATGTCTTGTGTCATGAAAGTATATAAGATCTGAGAATTCACTGATGTTAAGCACTTAACAAAAACATACCTGAAAAATCCCCCCAAGGAATTTCTCTCTTTAACCTTCAGAATATTCTTTAGCTACAGTTAGCATCCAAAGGTCATTATAAGGTCACAAGGGATTAAAAAACAAAATCAAAGCTTTCCCCTGTTTAGCTTCAGACTAGTTCTATACAAAACAAGGCTGATTATTTTCTAATAAAGAAGAAAGTTCTGACCTGGCCTTTGAATCACTATTACACACTTACACACATAAGCACATGATTTGGTTTTATTAGAATGAGAATTTATTCTTTTTTTTTACTATTAATTTTTTTAGATAAGTCACTAGATTTCCTAGTTCACAGAAAATATTCTATTTCAGAATTATATAGGTGTTTTTCAAGCTTAATGTAAAAACTCTAATTTCACTTTATAACACATTGATACTGTGTTTAGAATTTGGGGATTTCATTTCACATATATTATGCTTTATATCAATTATGCTGACTTTTGAATATATTCCTTTCTATGTCTTTAATGATATTAAAGGCTATGTGAACAGAATTTTAGTCCTTAATAATCACATTATCATAACATACTGGTGATTTAAATCACCAAAATCACTAAAAGAATTTAATGGTATCGAAGAAAGTACAGAAGGTATACACAACTCATGATGGATGCAAAACCAAATACAAACTCTTAGGGAACAACACACAAACAGTAATGACTTAATTTTATTGTTTATAAAGCATCCTTTTGACTAAAATTCTTTTATTCCCTTGACTTAATATCTAACCCCGTAAGTACTCATAAAAATTCTGTCTTAAAAACATTACAAACTTGAAGACCTAAGAAAAATAAATGAAATCATAAAAAAAGGTAAAAATGAGTTTGTACTTGACAGTTGGTTTAATTTACAACAATTTTGTCTTCTTAAATCTTTGTAAGTTTAATTTCAGATAAAAATTATCACCCGAACTTGGTCTCACAATTTAGGAAATAACAGAAGAAAATGTGGCAAGCAATGCACCTTATAATTTTAAGACACACACACACACACACATATATACACACACACATGGATACTTATATATACATACATGTATCTTATAATTTACATATAAAATATATTTTCACACAAATATACATATATATACATTATATATATTTGCATTATCTATGTTGTAATGATGTACATGTCACTGCATTATCAAGTATCAATTAATAATAGACTCTCTGAAAATATGAAACCTAAGTGTTAAAACCCTAAAACAGTAGGGATATACTCAAGGGAAACTCTGAACCTAGAATGATGGAGGGTAGAGGGGAAGAAAGGAAAGTGAAAATACTCTAAAGATCTCATTTTATTGTAGAGAAAATAAAGTATCTTTGTGAGGGAAGCTATACCTCTAAGTGGGGATAAGTTATATAACATAAAGAAATATGTGTGTATCATAGTTCAGGGAGAAGGAAACTAAATGCTAATGAATTAGAAAAATATAGTAAAATATCAGATTTACACGAGAAATGAAATAAATAGTAACTCTATTAAATCAACAAGACAATAAGAGAAAGAGGAAAAGGCAATGAAAAACTAAATAATAAACAAAAGGTATAGTAGAAGGAAAAATTCGAGTATCTTAGTTATTACATGAACTAAATTCTTCCAGTAAAAGAGAGACCATCTAATTGGCCTTAGAAAAGCTATATACCATTTACAAAAAATACACACTCTAGTGGGATAAAAAAAAAAGTTGAAAGTAAAAGAGTTAGCTAAATAACAAATAAATGCAAATGAAAACTAAAGGGTAAGTATAATATCTGGGAATTTAGAATACAATATTTATAGTATTAATGACCAAGAAGTATATTAGTTGATATATTTTACAAATGAGGCAGAACAGCTAGAAAAAATTAGAAAAGACAAAAATGAAGAGTGCAATGCATAAACTGGATGTATCAGATATGTATATATGTGTGATATATGTATAATAATTTTCATATACAAATAGAGAGAAAACTTTCTATTTCTAAAGTAACAAATATTCATTTTTTCCATATGATCATGAAAATATTTTTAATTAATCATGTATTTGTCATGAAAAATATTAGTGGATTTTTAGTGTCAGATTTGTACAGAGCATATTCTTTGATTGTATACCAATACAGTTACTGCTGTGGTTTGAAGGCGTCCCCCAAAGTCCAAGTTCATGTGTGGGAAATGTAACACCCTATGCAACAGTGTTGAGAAGTGGGGCCTTTAAGGGGTGACTAGGTTATGAGGGAGTCTACCCTCATTAATGAATTAATGTCCTTATCATGGAAGTGAGTTAGGTATCACAGGAGTGGGTTCCTGATAAAGGGATGAGTTCAGCCCCCTTTCTCTCTCTCTCTCTCTCTCTCTCTTTCTCTCTCTCTCTCTCTCTCTCATGATCTCTCCTTCTGCCTTCTGCTATGGGATGATGCAGCAAGAAAGCCCTCACCAGGTTCCAGCCCCTCAACCTCAGACTTCCCAGTCTATGGGACTATAAGAAACATATTTGTTCTTTATGAATTATCCAGTTTCAGATATTCTGTTATGGTAACACACAAAAAAACTAAGACAATTGGAAACAATTTTTAAATGATAAAAAACTATCTTCCATATCTGAAAATTTAAAACGTATTTCTAAATAAGTCTTGGAATAAAAAGAAAATTAAAAAAAAAAAAAAAGGAAATTACAGCCAATTTAGAAAGCAATAACTGGGGAAAATATCCCATGCAATCACCTTTGGGAGAAAACAATGTAGTACTACTCAGAAGAAAACATTGCCCCAAAAGCCTTCATTTCCATAGAATAAGAATAAAAACAAGGAAACTTGGTACTCATTTTGAGACACTAAAACCAAACAAACTAAAACAAATAAGAAAGTTATACAAGTCTAATTAAGGAAAAAGAAAAAGAACAAAATTGTAGCCATTACAAATTAAGCTCTTTCTTGGGAGAAATTGATAAAATAAATAAATCTTTCCTGCATCTAAATAAAGGAGACTGAGATAGAAAAAACATAACATCTGAAATGGAAAAGGAAATGTAATCACAGAGAAGAGATTAAAAGAGTTATAAGATGTGCAAGTAACTGTGTGGTAACAAATTTGTTCAAAAACAAATTTGAAAAATTTCTTAGGAAAAAAACTGTCAAAATTGACCCAACAAAATGTGAAAAAACTTTACTAAAAAATATTACCATATAATAAATTTAAAAGGTGATTAATAATTCATTGAAAAAGGCATCATGAACATGGGGGTTTACAACTCTGTTTTATTTAGCTTTTAAAAGCATTATGTAAAACTAACAAATTTTTAAGAAATTAAAATCATATGAAATATGTTCTTATAAATAATAACTTGAAATCAACAACAGAAATACAAAGAAAAATCTCTAAACACTTGGAAATTTTAAAACACACTTTTAAAAGTCTATGAGGAAGTTTCAAAGTAAATTAGAAAATATTTTAAATTGATCTCAAGCCAGTAATTTAAATTTTCACCATTAAAAAACCTAAAAGAATAAAGAGATAAAAATAAACCCTAAACAAGCAGAGGAAAAAAAGAAATAAAGGTAAAAGCAGAAATAAATAAAATGGAAAATGGAAAAACAATAGAGAAATTTAATGAAATTAAAGTTAGTTCTTTGAAAGCATCATTAAAATTGATAAACCTCTAGCAAGACTGATAAAGGAAAAAAAGAGGGCACAAATTACCAACATCAGGAATAAAAGAAAGTATATTCCTATAGACCCTGCCAACATTAACAAGATAATAAGTAAATACTACAAATCCTACAAATGCACATAAAATTTCACAACAAAATAATAATAAATTGATAAAATTGCCCACTTTCTCAAAATCCACAAACAGCCAAAAATCACACAAGAAGAAATAAATCATAAGAAAAGTCCTTGTATTAGTTGGTTGGGACAGCTATTAATATAACAAGGTAGGTAGCTTAAGCAACACAAACGTAGTGTCTCACAGTCTGGGGAGGTTGGAAGTCTGAGATCAGACCAGTAGGGGCTACAGGTCAGCAGAGTTGGTTCTTTCTGAGAGTGTGCACAGAGAACCTGTTCCATGCCTGTCTCCCAGCTTCTGGTGACTTGCTGGCAGTTTGGGCATTCTTTGGTGCATAGAAACATCCCCCCAATCTCTGCTTTCATCTGCACATGGTGTTTTTCTTGTGTGCATGTCTGTGTCCAAATTTCCACTTTTTAATGAGGACATCGGTCATACTAGATTAGGCACCCAGTATGACCTTATCTTAGCTAATAACCTCTGCAATGACCCTATTTCCAAACAAGGTTCTATCCTGGGGTACTGGGGATTAGGACTTCAACACAAGAATTTTGGGGAGGATACAATTCAACTGATAACAGTTCTATAACTATTAAGTAAATTGCATTGGTAGTTAAAAACCTTCTGGAAAAAAAAAAGTCTCCAGTCCCAGATAATTTGACCAATGAATTGTAACAGACATTTAAAGAAGAAATAACACCAATTATACATGAGCCTTTCCAGAAACACTTTCCATCTATGTTACAAGGTCAGCATTGCCCTAATACCAAAACCAGACAAAGGAAGTACAAAAAAGAAAAGTACAGATCAATATCTCTCCTGAACATAGACACAAAAAGTCTCAGCAAAATATGAGCAGATTGAATGTGGCAATATACCTTTAAAATGTTACAATGTGACCAAGTATGATTATGACAAAACAAGAAATATATATTTGGTCTCTGTCCCTGTTCCTTGACGTACAAGAACTAAAATCCTCAGAGTCTTATACAAGTGATGTGCCTTTTGTATGCTAATGAGATAACTGGTGGTGGGGGTGGAAGGGGGGGCTCCTGGATAACCTTGGAATGGAGGGATGGTTGTCAGGGGAACCAATTGGAGGGTTGAAACTTTCAGCCCCACCCCCTGATTTTCCAGGAGAGGAAAGGGACTGAAGGCTGACTTAATCATCAGTGGCCAGTGATTTGATCAGCCCTGCCTATGTAATGAAGCCTCCATAAAAACCTAAAAGATGGGGTTAGGAGAGTTTCCAGGTTGTTGAACACATGGAGGTTCTATGAATGTGGGACACCTGGAGAAGCCATGGAAGCTACTTGCCTCTTCCCCCAAACCTTGCCCTATACATCTCTTCCATGTGGCTGTTTTGGGTTTTATCCTTTGTCATAAACCAGTAATTTAGTAAGTAAACTCTTTTCCTGATTCCATGAGGCACTCTAACAAATGATCAAATCCAAGAGGGGGTTGTGAAAACCCCTGATTTGTGGCCAAGTTAGACAGAAGTTGTGGGAAATC
Source organism: Mirza zaza (assembly GCA_008750895.1). NCBI lineage: Eukaryota > Metazoa > Chordata > Mammalia > Primates > Cheirogaleidae > Mirza > Mirza zaza. Next base: position 19,192 of record VSMD01038886.1, on the reverse strand, counting down.
TGGGTCCCTACTACTTGTGATTAGCACAGAAAGTGGGGGATAGTCTAATGGGACTGAGCTCATAACCTTAACTTGTGGGATCTGCACTAACTCCAGTTAGTGTCAAAATTGGATTGAATTGTAAGACACCTGGTTGATGTCCACAGAGGATCGGGGAATTGCTTGGTATGAAAGAAATCCCCACACATTTTTGGTGACCCAAAGAGCTGTGAGAGTATAGAAGAGGAAAAAATTTTTTCCTATACAGACTTATTCCAGAAATGCAAGGCTATTTCAATATTTGAAAATCAATCACTACAATCATTTATAACCTAGAGAAATACATGATTGTATAAACTGATACAGAAAAAAACATTTGAGAAAGTCCAACATCTATTCATGATAAAAAAAAAAAACAACAAAAAACCTTCTCAACAAACTTATATGGAAAATCACTCAAAGTGATAATGAACTTCAATAAAAAAAAAAAAACCTACAGCTAATAGGATACTTAATAGTGAAAAGCCCTTCTCATTAGGTCAGGAACAAGGTAAGGATATCCTCTCTCACCACTCTTGTTCAACATCATACTAGAAGTCCTACCCAATGCAATAGGACACTAAAAAGAAATAAAAGACAAATTGGGAAGGAAGAAATAAAACTGTTCTTGTTGAAAGTCATGATAATGGACTATGTAGAAAATACTAAGGGATCTATAACCAAACCACCAAGAACTAACAATTGAATTTAGCAAGTTTGCAATATACAAAGTCAACATACACAAAAAATTACTGATTTTCTATATATTAACAATGGACTATTGGAAACTGAAATGTTTCCCCAAAAATACCATTTAAAATAACTACATGTAGTACATGAAGCAGAGAAATCTAATAAAATACACACTGAATTTATATGATGAAAACTGCAAAAGTCAGATGAAAGAAATCAAAGAAGACCCAAATAAATGGAAAGACATAACTATGTTTATGAATTAGAAGATTCAACATAGTAAAGATGTCACTACTCTCCAAATTGATCTACATATTTAATATATTTCAAATCAAAATCTCAGTCAGGTGTTTTGTTTGTTTTGTTTTAGACAGAGAGAAACTGCTACTAAATTTTGTAGAGAGAAAAAGAAATTAAAAAAATAAATAAATAAATAAACAAATTTTATAGAGAAAGGCAAAGGAACTAGAAGAGCCAAACACTTTTGAAAAAAAAGAAAGTTGGAACAATCACACTATACAACTTTAACACATACTATAAAACTTCATTAATCAATACACTGTATAGTCACAAAAGGATAGACACTTAGGTCAATGCACTAGAATAGAAAGTATACACATAAACCCACACAAGTATGGCCAGTTAATTTTTTTATAAAGGTACAAAGCCAATGTAACAGATAAAAAAATAGTCTTTTCACCAAATGGTATTGAAACAATTGGACATATATACTCAAAAAACTAAGCCTCAGCCTAATAAAAATTTAATTATATTTTATACAAAATATACCTAAAATGGATCACGAATCCATTATATCATAGCTCTAAATGTAAAACATAAAACTTATAAACTTTTAGTAGGCCAGGCGTGGTGGCTCACACCTGTAATCCTAGAACTTTGGGAGGCCAAGGCGGGAGAATTCCCTGAGCTCAGGAATTCGAGACCAGCCTGAGCAAGAGCAAGACCCTGTCTCTTTAAAAAAAAAAAAAAACTATAACCTTTTTAGAAGGAGACAGAAATCATACTGGAAAATCTTCATGACTTGGGGTTAGGAAAAGAGTTCTTGGATATGACACCAAAAGCATAATCCATAAAATAATTGATAAAAATAGATTAAATCAAATTTCAAACTTTTACTTTATGAGAGAAACTGTTAGGAGAATGAAAGAGCAAGCCACAGACTGGGAGAAAATATTTTCAAATCACACACCCAAAAAGGACTTTTAACCAGAATATATGAAGAACTCTCAAAACTCAACACTAGGAAAACAACTCAATTTAAAAACAGTCAAAAGACTTGAACAGTCTCTTCACACAAAGGGATGCATGAATGACAAGCCATGGAAAGATGTTCAACATCATTACCTGTTAGGAAAAGATGAATTTAAACCATGATGTTTTTCCATTGCATGCATATTAGAATGGCTAACATTAAAAATGCTGAGAATATGAAGTCCTGGCAAGGATGTTGAACTACTGCAACTCTCACGCATTGCTGATAGAAATTCAAAATGGCACAGCCCCTCTGGAAAACAATTTGGCAGTGTTTCATAAAGTCAAACATACACTTACCCTATAACCTTGCCATCCCATCCCACACTTTGGTATTTACTCGAGAGAAATTAAAACTTAGGTTCACACAAAAACCTGTGCATGAATGTTTATAGCGGCTCCATTCATAATTGCCAACAATTGGAAACAACCCAAAAGTCCTTCAACAGCTGAATGAATAAACAAGCAAACTACTGATTCATGGAAAGACATGGATGAATTTCAAAGGCATTATTCAGAGTGAAAGAAGCCAGTCTCAAAAGGTAATATATTCTGGTTCCATTTACATGACATTCTTGAAAAGACTCCATCTATCGTTATGGAGAACAAGTCAGTGTTTGCCAGGGGTTAGCAATTGAAGGGAGAATGTGTAAGAGATTTGTAGGTGACGAAACTATTCTATGTCTTGTCTGTAGTTGTGGTTACATAAACTACATGTCTTCAAATTCATGGACATGTACACCAGAAGTGAAGTTTACTACATGGTAGGTTTTCAAAATAAAATTAAAACAAAATAATGTTAGTTCAACTAATCCAGCCCATAGAAAAATATAGAGAGCTTTATATACTTTATGAAACCTATAAAATTTTTACTTCAAAACCTAGTAAAGATAATACACAAAGGCAAGGTGTGGTGGCTCATGCCTGTAATCCTAGCACTCTGGGAGGCTGAGGCGGGAGGATCACTTGAACTCAGGAGTTCGAGACTAGCCTGAGCAAGAGCAAGACCCAGTCTCTACTAAAAGCAGAAAAAAATAGCAGGAGTTGATGGCAATTGCTTGAGCCCAGGGAGTTTGAGGTTGCAGTGAGCTAGGCTGACACCATGACACTCTAGCCCAGGTGACAGAGTGAGATTCTGTGTCAGAAAAAAAAAAAAAGCACACAAAAAGAAAACTTTCTTCTAAATATAAAATTTTTAAGTAAAATATTATAAAAGAGAATCCAGCTTTGTAGCAAATGAATAAGCCACTATGTCCAAGAAGGGTTTATTCCAATACAAAGCTAGATTATTATCAAGTAATAATATATTAACAGAATTAATTGCACTGATCATTAAAGCAGAAAAAGCAAATGATGGTATCAAGGATGCTGAAAATAGATTTTCTAAAACTCAGATACCATTCTTATTAAAAATTTCAAGTAAATGAGAATTAAAAGACATCATTTAAAGATAATCAAGACTATTATCAAAAGCCAACAGAAAATATTGTCATAGATTTTATATATATAAAATAAATACATACATAGTATATCATAAATGATATATATAATTATATGTGTATGCACACACAAACACACACACACACAGATGTATACATACTTACATATATATAGTAGTGCCCCTCTTATTCATGGTTTTACTTTTCATGGTTTTTATTGCCCATGGTCAACTGCAAAGCAAAAATATTAAATGAAAAATTTCAGAAATAAAAAATTTATAAGTTTTAAATTGCCTGATGTTCTGAGCAGCACCATGAAATCTCGTGTTATAATTGTTCTATTTCATTTTTAGCTATTGTTGTTAATCTCTTACTATGTCAAATTTATAAATTAAGCTTTATCACAGGTATATATGTCTAGGAAAAAAACATAGTATATACAGCATATGGTATTATCTGCAGTGTCAGGCATCCACTGGGCGTCTTGGAACATATCTCCCTCAGATAAAGGGGAACTGCTGTAAACACATAATTTAGGGAGTTTTTTGGAATTAGAGAAAATGATCTTAAAATTTCCATGAAACAAATAAATCCCAGAGAATAGTCAAGTTTTTAAAACAGAAGAATGGCAAGGGGGACTTGCCCCATCCACTACTAGACCATTCTCTTAATCCAGTTGTAATTAAGCCAATATGTTGGTTACCTGGAATAGAAAAAGATCATTGGCACAGAATAGGGAATCCAAAATTAGATGCCAACATATTTGAGAATTTAATGGGGCAAAAGTACCATTTTAATTCAAAAGAGGAGACTGCTTAAGAAATGCATGCTTTGGCCAGGCGTGGTGGCTCACGCCTGTAATCCTAGCACTCTGGGAGGCCGAGGCGGGTGCATTGCTCGAGCTCAGGAGTTCGAAACTAACCAGAGCGAGATCCCATCTCTACTATAAATAGAAAGAAATTAATCGGCCAACTAACATATATAGAAAAAATTAGCCGGGCATGGTGGTGCATGCCTGTAGTCCCAGCCACTCGGGAGGCTGAGGCAGCAGGATTGCTTGAGCCCAGGAGTTTGAGGTTGCTGTGAGCTAGGCTAATGCCATGGCACTCACTCTAGCCTGGGCAATAAAAGCAAGACTCTGTCTCAAAAAAAAAAAAAAAGAAAAAGAAAAAGAAATACATGTTTTATTAAAAACTTAAGGACAAAAAGTAAAATAATTATTCTACAAGAAAATCTAGGACATAGCTATAGGTGGAGAAGACCCTTTGAACTGAGATTAGATACTAAGAAAGTATAAATACAAAAATAAACTTTTTGGCTCTTTTTAAAAAATATGTAAGAAAAGAGAACAAAACACTTACTAAGCAACCAATGTAAAGCTCATGCACTGGAAGGAACAGTCCAAGTATTTATATCCATAATATACAATTTGTCTTCCAAATTTACAATAGAGAAAAATAGCCAGGTGTAATACAGGTGCATGCCTATAATCCCAGCTACTTGGGAAGCTAAGGCAGGAGGATCGCTTGAGCCCAGGAGTCTGAGGTTGCAGTGAGCTACAATGATGCCACTGCACTCTAGCCCAGGTAACAGAGCAAGACCTTGTCTCAAAAAAATTAATTAATAATTAATTAAAATAATTAGGGAGATATTGAACAGGCAAAAATGAAAAAGTCTGGTAATACATATTGCTGCCAGGGACATGAGGGAAAAAGAAAGTATTTCCCCACATGACCAGTGAGAATGTGAATGAATTATGAAACTCTTTGGAAAAAGTAATCTGGTAATATCTTTATTTAAATTTAGAATGCTCACATATTTCAGCTGAGCCAATTCACTCCCAGGGGTCTCTCCTATGTAAATAAAAGCACCATTACACAGGAAATATGAGTAAGGGTGTTTATTGCAATACCATACTAGCAAAAATGGGAAACCAAGTAAATGTTCATCCACTGGGAAATGGTTGTGCAGCTTTGGTACATCCACACCACAAAACTGTTATACAGGCATTAGAAAGAAATAACTGATGGCCGGGCACGGTGGCTCATGCCTGTAATCCCAGCACTCTGGGAGGCCGAGGCGGGTGGATCCTTTGAGCTCAGGAGTTGGAGACCAGCCTGAGCAAGAGAGAGACCTCGTCTCTACTAAAAATAGACAGAAATTAGCCAGACAACTAAAAATATATAGAAAAAATTAGCCAGGCATGGTGATACATGCCTGTAGTCCCAGCTACTCAGAAGGCTGAGGCAGGAGGATCGCTGGAGCCCAGGAGTTTGAGGTTGCTGTGAGCGAGGCTGACGCCATAGCACTCCAGCCCAAGCAACAAGTGAGACTCTGTCTCAAAAAAAAAAGAAAAAATAACTGAAAACGCAGCAAGAGTTCTACAAGGCAATGTTGAGTGAAAAAAGCAAAATGTAGAAAAGGGTATTTAATACAATTCTTCTAAATCAAAGAGAAATATTGACTAAGAACTGTGTGTGGAGTGTGCATATGTATGTGTGTGTGTATGTTATATGTATATGTTATATGTGTATGATGATATGGGCATATGTATGTGTGTCATGTATTTCTGTATAATCAGATAAGCACAGAGAAACACAGAGGTGGATACATACAAGGTTGTCATCTTGAGTTCTTACAGGAGAAGGAATCAAGGTGGTGGAAAATAGAGGAAGAGGGAAACTAAGCCAAAAAAAGAAAAAGAAAAAGACCAAAAAGAAAAGAAATAAAAGACTGCAAAAAAAGAACTCCAGTATATATGATAATGTCACATTTATGTACTTCTGTAAAATGTCATATGTATATGAGTAGTAATGAAAATTCGATTAAAGAAAAAGAAGCAAGCCAGGAAAAAGAGGAACCAGATGCATTTACATAGGAAGCCACCACATTACCAAAGAAAGGGTATTCCAAAAGTTCCACCACAAGTGTGTTCCTTAAAACTTGGATAACATTTGTCTATTAAACACACATACACGCAGATTGCCATGCACTTGTTTTTTATGCCACCCCCACCACAATGTCCCTGAAGCATATATTACAATGAGTTCTGCAGAACATATTCAACAGGAAATGCCAAGCCTGGTCTCCTCCAGTTGCAGCAGTGACAGTGGCCACAGGTAGGCCCATTCCATATCTTCCTGCCACCCAGGAGGACAAAAGTGGGAGGAGGGCCAGGTACTTTGCACAGCTCCAGGGAGAACCATTCACATTGTGCTCTACGTGAGTGCTGCCTCCTACAGTTGTACAACATGGGCACCCTAGTTCCAACCTATTGATAGCAATGCCCAGGACCATAAGAAGGGATTCCCACTCAGACGGTGACAGAGGAGCTTGGAGGGTGAGAGGTTAGAGCTGGGACAGAGGCCCAGGGCAACAGGGTAACAGCAAGGTGAGATGAGATGGGGTGGGGGTAGGGGCAGAGGAAAGGCTAGTGTGAGGACCACGACATGACAGGTATTATAAATCAAGAACTAGCTCTAGATAGCACCTGATGAGCATGTGAAATCTGAACATCATCATGTAGCAATTGTACAGGCCTAAATCTTCACTCAACATTTAGTTCTCACATTTCAAAACCCTAATCTTTGATCAGATTTAGGTAAATAATGAGGATGTGAGAACAAGCAAAAAATTTGTTTCAAAGTTCACTGTTGATTTTTAGAGTGTATGGTGACCTGGGTCAAAGTTTTCTCAGTCATCTTCTGAAGTCACTTCTATTTTTCAGGAACTTATTGGATGCTTTAGGTCCAAATATTTCCCTCTTGCAAATGGAACCATAGTCTATAATTACATCTTACCACAAGCCACCCAATTATCCAGTGCTTTTTCAATTGTGTTGTAAAAATGTCTGTGGTCAGATTGCTACCCTCATCCACAAAATCTGAAAAGCCTTCAATCACAGTTGAACTTTTTTTGGGGTTCACAGTTGAACCCCAGAACTTTTTTTTTATTTTAAAAGCACATACATTCCACCTTTCACTATGCATCTCTTCCCTGTCTCTCCTCTCTAACGTGAACTCTTTTACATGGACACAGTGTCATATAATAAGCCTCTGACTTAAGAAGCTTTCAAGAGTATTCATGCTCAACATAGTTTCCAAATTGAATCCTCTCCTGGAATTTAATTGCTAAGCTCTATCTAAATCTACAGCTGACACACATAACAAACCTAGACTCTCATCAGTGCAGAACATCCTGTGGTCTAAGCAGATAGTCATGTCACCTTCAGTGAAACCGAGACCACCAGGCAGAGGTCCTCTCGTATCAAAAGGTTTAGAGGTAGACTCATGATTCTATGTTGACAGCAAGACTTGTACATCAGCCAAGAGGCTGACCTAAAAGAAGGAGAACTCAAGTACAAGCCAAGGGTTATTTACAGCCTTCTAGCACTCTTAAGGCAGCCTGGCAAGGGCTGCTAGGAAAGCAATAGATATTTTCACTTGTTTCTGATTCTGTCCAACCAGCAGATGAGTCACATAGCTACAGCCAAGATTACCTGCTCAGATTTCCCCCTTGACACAAGTTAATCATGACAGTGACAGCAGAAGGGGCCAAGAGAGGGAAACACTCAAATATCCAGTTGCCAAAGGGAGTGTCGAAAGGGTCATAGTGAGTGAGCAGAGTTGGTGGTTGAGTCAGCCTCTATTCAGTTGGCAGAGAAAAATAAGTGGTTTGTAGTTACAACTTTATTTTTTTTTAAGCTAGTTAGAATTGTCTGGTTCAACACTTAAAAAGAAAAGTTTGGCTAACCTCCATCGCAAAAGAAACTCTATCAGCACAACCAATTGATTTGGCTGTCAAAATGGAAATGTCTTGGCTGCTATACTGTTTGAAAGTTTATTATTGTGGATTCAGAGGAGCATAAATGTGCGTAGTTCACAAATGTTAGCCTAGTAGACACTGTCAAAGACCATCAACTTTAATTCGTCTAAGAAATTTCCTCCACCCCAAGCCTTACTTCTTCCTTGCTGACCAATTGCTATAAAGCCTTCTTGAAACACTGCTTATTTCAAAAAACTATCGTTTTCCTAACTTATGCTCATATTATTTAGACTTTAAATTTTGAAAGATAGCTCCAGCAATGAGCTCCCCGCCCCCAAGAAAACAATTAAAAATGAAAAATGTCTTGATTCCCAGAGAAGCATAAGTTACACATTTCAAGCAACTGCAATGCTCTCTGATTTGGGAAATTATCAAGTGCTGCTTTATAAATGTATTTAGGAACCACAAGGGTTTTTCAGTTGGTCAGAACATTTTCCTATTTAAACATTGATTTAGAAAGCTTGCCAAGGAAACCAGGAAATCAAGAGAGCAAAATTATGCAGCACATAAAGAAAGCAGCTGCGTTTCTCCAACCCTAGTAATTTAACCAGTCATTTCTTTAAACAAAAATGAAGAGAGGAGAAAAAAGGAGCAAATCTGGCAACACTAATCTCATTTCATTACATTGGCAAACCAAAATATCAGTCATCAAACATATTTGATGGAAAACATTTGTCCATTGTGTTGGTATTCTTAAAAGTGAAACCTACAATATGGTATAGGAATTTAATATCAAATTACGTTTGAAGGGCCATTTCAGTAATTAAGTGAGAAAATAATTTTTAGCAGATGCCTTTTAGCTTAAAAGCATACCCCAGGCAAAATTCCTCAACATTAAGGAAGATCAACAGTGTCAAAAGATTCAGAAACCTCACACTTACACACACACACACATGCACACACACGAATATCAGGACAGAGAATATACACCTTGAACAGTGAAATACAATTATGAGAAAATGCACATTACAAGGTACAGATAAAGTAAACAGGTTAACTCTGCATCTAACATAACATATAATAAGAAAATTGAGAGAAAGGAGAGAGAGAGATAGGGAGAGAATATCAATCCTTGCCTAAAGATTTATTGCACAATTTTCATTCTGCTGTGTGGTTAGGTACTGGATCCATGTTTAAGATTTCAAATTACATAAATGAAATCTTTTGTGAATATTTGCTTAGTCTCCTGGTTAAGCCCGAGTGGGAGGAACAAGTTGAAAGCTCTCCCTAGGGAGAAAGTGTACTTAGAATTATCATATTCTTCTTTAATTCATATTATCCCTTCATCCAAATTTTTACAAATAAAAGAGATTTGTACACAAATAATAGTCAAACAGGTTTGGTTCTTTAATAAACTTTTGAACATCAGGGAATAACAGCAAGAAGAACTTCTGAAATTGCTGATATTTAAGTAGCTGCCTATTTCATTCACAATCTGGCAGTTACCTATTCCATCCACAATCTGACCAGGCTACTTAGAAAGGACATTCAAGTCTTGAAGAAGCAGCAGAAGATAAATTTATTAAACCTCAACTAATATAATATTGATGGCCTTATAATTATTGGAATGATCATTTAGACTTTACAAAGAATAGAGTTTTCTGGACTGTTTGTTCATCTCTTTTGGTTCCAGGGATATGCCATGATTGCTACCTTTCATCCTAGAGTCTCTTTTAAAGAAAGCCAAAAGGCCACCGTTTTAGATATACTGAATGATCCTTGAAAGAATATATGTGCTAGGGCCCCTATAACAAAGCACCAGAGACTGAGTAACTTAACAGAAATCTGTTTTAGTCTCCTTACAGCTCTGGAGGTTAGAAGTCCAAGATCAAGGCGTCAGCAGGGCTGGTGTCTTCTGAGACCTTGCTCCTTGGCTTGCAGATGGCCACCCTCTTCTGGTGTCCTCACATGGTCTTCCCTGTGTGTGTCTGTGCCCTAACCTCCACTTCTTATAAGGACACCAGTCATATCAAATTAGGGCCCACCCATATGACCTCAATTTACTTTAATTACTTAAAGGCTCTTTCTCTAAATACAGTCACATTCTGAGGCACTGGGGCTTCGGAATTCAATATATGAATTTCAGGGGACATACTTTAGCCCATAACAACTAAAACAAGTACAGGAAAAAATGTTCGTAGAACTTTTTAATCTATTAATAAGCTGAAAAGAAAGAAATACTCAGAGTCAAAAACTTAAGTGAAGAACAATCCAGAGATACAACCCCATTACTTAGGCTGGCTTCCACCATGAGAGTATTTCCCTAAAACAGGTGATCTCAACCTTTGGTTCTCAAGGTTTTTAGGGTACCAAGAACAGAAGACTAATCTCAGGGATCTCTAAGGCAGGGAGTGTAATGGGAGATGCTAACTTCCCATAGCTTCATAAAACTGAAATCCCACAGAGAAACTTGAATTCACTTCCCAAGGGACTACAAGGAAAATTGTCTGTATCGATCAGGAGGAAGTAAAAATCTCTCTTTTCATAAATACCTTCCATAAATCTAAGTCTATTAAAAAGGAGACTAAAATATGAGCCAGAAACTATTTTGAATGACTAAGAAGATTTAAAGAAACAAGAATTTCTCAAAATAAAAAACTGCAATAATTGAAACTAAAAACACAAGGGATAAATTTAACAACAGATCAGATGCAACTAAAGAGAAAATTACAGAAGTAGAAAATATTTCTGAAAAAAAATTACTTCAATGCAGCACAGAACAAAGAAATAGAAAACATAAAAAATATTTAAATGATAGAGAATAAAGTTGTAATTTCTATTGTATATTTAATCCGCATTTCGGCATTTCCAGAAAAATGCAGACTGAGACAATAGTTGAATTGTGGATAATATTCCAGACCTACCTAAAAATGAAAATCAATCTGTAGATTTTAAACATTCACTAAAACACAACCAAAGTAAATGAAAGTGAATCCATAGCAAAACCCATCATAGTGAATTTGCAGACATTGCAGCTCAGAGACCAATACCAGAGTATGGTGCAGTATGGTGCTTTGGCATGCTGAGCCCATTCGAATCAAAGGAAATTGGAAGCTGCCTCAGAACCAAGGACTTTCTGACTCTCTCTTGCCACCACCATCCTTCCTCCTCCCCTAATCACAGAAAGGGACTCTCTCTGGAAGTTCCTTTATCTTACTGAGAAAACTTCTTTCAAAAGAAATGCAATTCTCTTAAGACCCCCTTTCTAGGAATCTCATCAAATAATCAGAAAAGATTAACTACTAGAGAAAAGACTAAAAATTGTCACCACACCCGGACAGATTTTTCATCTATTCTTTGGAGGGCAGCTACAAGAGATTACCTAGGAGATTTTATCTGCATAACAAAACAACCTTTGTTCACAGCAAGTTCTACCCTCCACCTTCCTGTAGTTTCTCCTAACCTCTCACAGAGGTCTGTAAAACTTTGCTCCAGGGTATTCACTACCCCTAAAATCATTTGCTAACCCCTTAATGTTGCCTACATTCCCCCATCTCCCTCTCCTCTTTGAGGAGGGACCTATTTAAGCTTCAGTCATCTGGCCATGCTTTGAGTCGTATGTTTTGTAAGGCTCCCCTGCATACTTGCACGTTAATAAATTTGTGTGCCTTTTCTCCTGTTAATCTGTCTAGTGTTAGGTAGTGAAATATTTCAGGTCTCCTGGGGACAAAAGTGGGTGACACTGCAGTTCACACCCACCAAATGGGCTTTCCAAGAGGCTCATGGGAGATCTGCGTGTGCAGTAAGACTCGGTCATATAATCCCCAACTGTCCATCAAAGTGGTTCCATGATGACATCTGAACCATGCTAAGGTCCCAAGCCAGACACTATAAAACAAGACCCAGACCATAACCAAGGTCACTTTTGCTATGACAATGGGTCCGCTCATCATCTGCGGCATATGTATCTTACTCTGTAAACCTATATCTTGCTCTTGCTCTATAATCCTATTTTTCTCTCCACAATAAACCTCATTTTCATGCTTTACCTTGCTTTCGGTGTGTCTGGTCATTCTTCGGCCAAGAGCACACCAAGAACTGACATTTCAGACTGTAACCCGACACCGTCAGTCCATTTCAGTGAACATTCAGAGGGCAGAGGGAAAGTTTTCTCTTTGCCCCAACACAGAATGCTACCCCATGAAAATCTGGCTAAAAACTGGCTTCTCAACAGCAACATTGAAGTCAGAAGAGAAAGGGAGAAATATCTTCAAGATATTGAGAGAAAAATGATTATCACCTGTAATTCTTTATCACCAGGAGTGAAACCTGTGACTTAATTCAATACCATACAGGAAATCTTACCTGGCCTGGACGCTGGCAGGATTGACAGATGGAATGCCATGTATGAATGGTCCTGAAATAAAGACTTTTCAGGCAAATAAAATCAGAATTTTCTAAAAGCAGATACTTTTAAAAATAAATTTTAATGGATAGTCTTCAGAAGGAAGGAAGGATATTATATAAATTGAGAGTCTAAGATAAAAGAAAAAAGGAAGCCCATAGAAAGCATAAAAAGAGCACAGAAAGGACTAACTATATGGATAAATCTCAGTCAAATGCTGACTACATAACACAGTAATAGTAATGTGAGTTAAAAATAGAATTCTGGAGGTTTTTTCTCTTTCAAGGAATGGAAGCGTGGACAAATCCACTACCTGGCTTTGTCCCAGCAGATGGACAACACCAATGGGGTGATGGACAAACAAATGAAAAGAAACCTGGGTCCCCAAGTGACTGTAGACACAGTCTGCCAATTGATCCACTCACCACAGGACTCAAACATGAAAGAGAAATTGACTTCCAGTATCTTCAAGTCATTGTATTTTTGAAATTAGAGTGTACCCACATCTAAATTTAGTATTAATTAAATACCCTAAATATTTAATTTTGATAATCCACTTCCAATTTATATGATACTGTTATCAAGCATTCTAAAGAATGCCAGAAAATGTATATACATAACATCATAAACTCAAAATTAAATAAATAAATAAATGGCATGATTACAAAGAGAAATACACAAATGTTACACCATGATGGAGAGATTTTAATCATTCTCTCAAGCATGCAAAAAAAAATTAATAAGGATGTAGATAATTACCAACACAATTAATGAGCTTGAACTAATGGACGGATTTAGAACATTAGCACCAAGAATGGTGAAATACACATACTGTTCTAGCATATGTGGAATATTTATGAAAAATTACTACATGCAGCATCATAAAAGTTGTGTTGATAAACTTCAAAGGGTTGCTATTTTACAAACTCCAGTTTATGCATACAACTCAATTAAGTTAGAAATTAATAACAAAATATGACTAAAAACCATCATACATTTAGAAATTAAGAAATACATTTCTAAGTATAATAACACATGGTATGGCAGAGACTGATCAGACACTTACAGTAGCTGTTCTAGGTAGGGCCATGTGTCTACTTCTTACCCAAATAGATTGTGAATTAAAGCAATATCACATTTCCAGTCTAAAGCAAGTAAAGCCAGTTGGGTTTCTCCTCACACTCACTTTTCTCCTTTCTTCATTTTGTTTTCATTCTCCTGACTTTGGAGACAATGTATTAAAGATGGTACAGGTATAAGTTGGAAGAAGCCTGGATTCTTATACAGTTACTTATTACAGGACAGCTACCTTAGAGAACTACTCAACCATGGTATCAGCACTGGACTCTAAGAGCATGAAAAATAAACATTTATTGTGTTAAGCCACAGAGATTTTGGAATTGTTTGTTATAGTAGCAAGTACAACTTATCCTGTTATCTTGACCATCTAAACACTTTTAGGACAGACTTCATAAGACTGTAATTGGAGACTCTTACATGACTTCTCCTTTCTCCCACTGAGTGTACAGGGCTCCCTTAAATGCTAGAAAGGTGAGTAAATTATTAATTAAGATGAGTTCATCATATTGCATAGGAGTTAAGAAGCTTAGTCTTTGGAGTCAGACAGACACGAATTTAAATTTTGGCTCCCCCATTTGCTTGAGATGCAATCTTGAGTCTATCACTTTTCTTCTTTCTCTGAGCTCATTTCCTCATCTGTAAAATAGGAATAGTCCTTTCAGTTTTAAGTAGTTGTCTCAGGATTAAATTAAATGAGAGAAAAATAGGTAAAATGTGTAGCATGGGGCCTCATGAGTATTCTGCCTTCAGCCCTTCCCCAGTCCCTGGCCACAGTGTTTTCTCTTCTGCTCATCTCCAACTCCACATGTGATTACATAAGGTCTAAAAGGAACAAAAGTACACCTACAGAGAGTTGATGCAAAGTCATATTAACACCCAAGCAACAACATGAAACCCCATGACCTACAGCAACTGGGTGCTAAAACTTCCAAGAATTCAAATCCAGCCTAGTGAATCCCAGCCCAATTCAGTCATGGCTCCTGCTCTTTGATTAATGTGAAAGTTTCCTTTCTCCTTTCAAATAAGCCCTCCTATTTTTACTTGGGCAAATTTAGGTAGCAAATTTCTGTTCCTTGCAACCAAGACAGCTGTAGCATTCCCATGTATGGAGATGGACTCATTCCACCACTTATTTTTTTATGTAGGGACTTATAAATTCCTTTGGAATCTTATGCATATAAATCATAACAGTGGCCTCTTGACAGCAACATTTAGTCCATGTTACAGAATAATCCAACTGTCTTCACAGGTCAAAACTCCACAGATATCCCTTTAAATAAAAATCAGAAATTATAGCATTAGTGTAAAGATAAAAAGAATTTAAAATAAAACTCTAAATAAAATAGACTAAGTGGGGATTTGTTTTTTTGTTTTTTTGTGGGGTTTTGGGTTTTTTAGGGGTTTTTTTTGGCTCCAGCCTATTCAACAACTTGCTAATGTTTCTATGAAAGCAATATTGTTAAACTCCTCCCAAGACTTTTTATAAAAGCAGAAGCCATGCCCAAAGGCAGCCATTGGATTTATGCAGTTCTCTGAGACCAAGGAATGTGAGGCTACTGCTGACAAATTAGGCTTTCATCTACTTGGAAAATTCATGCTGAAAGCATGCAAACCTATGCACCGAATTATTTAATACAATGTCTTTTGCTTGAGGCAATTTGGAGTTGCTGCAGATAATGACCTCTGATCCAATACTTTGATACCTTGATTAATAAACCCTGGGGGAGAAATCTCTTGAAGAAAGTTGATTTTCAAAGACATTGGGACAATCTGTCTCCTCAGCACTGCCATCTGTGGTTAGAGAGGAAGGCATTGGAGATACCTCAGAAAGAGTCCTCTACTCAGGTGGCTCTATGAGGAAAGAGGTGTCACTGCCAGGATTCTACAGTTGGGTTGGGAGTGGGGCCAATGTCAACTGTTGAATGGGGCAGCCATACTACTGGATGAGATCCAATTGAAAAGTTGAAAAGACCCCCAATATACTTATGCTGAGACCACTAAACATGGAGACCAACCCCCAAAGAAAGGAAGGAAGAAAAGACTTATTATCAGGCCAGGCGTGGTGGCTTACACCTGTAATTCTAGCACTCTGGGAGGCTGAGGCAGGAGGATCCCTTGAGCTCAGGAATTCGAGGTTGCTGTGAGAGAGGTTGATACCACAGCACTCTAGCCTGGGCAACAGAGTGAGACTCTGTCTCAACAAAAAAGACTTATTATCCAAAACTACTTCCTTTTTAATCTCTATCTGGAGTCATACCCACATCTTTTAGATCCTACTTCAAAAATATAACTCAAACTCGTCCCCTCCTCTCCACTCCTACTATCAATGCCTTCATTCAAGCCATCATCAGTTCCCTACCATAGCCCGCTGACTGGCTTATTTATCCAAATATCAGTCTCCTCCAAAACTACTATGTGATCATTCTGTTACATAAATAGGATCATACAAGACCCTCTTTCAACCTTCTAAAGCTATCTTATCATATACTACAAAGTTCCTCAGTCATGAAGCCCCAGAAATCACATCCAAATTTTGGTGTATATGTGAATTTTTTTTTTCCTGAATAAAAGCACCATAACTTTCATCAGATTGTTAGATGGGTCCTTAACCTAAAAACCTAAAGACAACCAGTACATATATCAAATCTAAACTCTTTAGCTTTGAATACAAGATCACCCACAAGCTGCCCACCTTCCCACACTGCCTGCCACTCCACTATGGATTCTAACCATGTACGGTGTTTCCTATCTCTGGGACTTGGTCTTAGTAGCTCCTTCTCCCTACAATATTCACATAGTAAATTCCTACACCTGTTTTACCATCTTTTCCTCCCTGGAAAATCTTTGACACTTCCACCCAATGACCAGAGGAAATTAATGACTTTCCCTTTTGTGCTCTTAAAGTAATGTTCATAATTCTAAGGCATCTATTCGTTGACTACTTATCTGTTTACATGACACTTTTCCTACTAAACAGTGAGCTTAATGAGGGTGAGAATCATGTTTTAATCACCTCTGTGTAAACACCTGCCCTGCCAAAGTGGGCCATGATGAAATCTGCTTCCACGAGTGTACTGTTATATTCTTATATTGTTTATTATCTGTCATTAATTCTCCACTTTTTCCTGGTATAGATCCCTGTAAACTGGTGTTGAGCCACTACAGTGGGACTTATTTGCATAGAATAAATACAGTGTGCAATACAGCAGTCCTGCCTTTGATAATCTAATGAAACCTATAGGTCTGTACTCCCAAATATGCATGGTTACACAAAACAAGGTTTTACATAGCATATCAGGGGTCTATGTTTTATCCACAAGGATTCAAGACTACCACGCTAAAAACCCCATATCTATGATAATAAAGTTTCTGTCATCAGAAAGACATAAAACGCATTCTTTTTATTCACCCTTGGTATTTCAATCCCAGCAGCAGAACTAAAACCTTTCCTTAAAAAGCGAAGAAATTTTGAAATCGGATACAACTGACGTTGAAATTCAACTGCGTCATGTTAACTGTGTGACTCTAGACCAGTTATGAATAATTAACATGCCGGATCTTACCTTTCCTTTACAATGAGAAATAAAAGAAATAAAAGCTTCCTGATAGGGTTGCATAAAAATTGAATGAGACATCACACGTAAAAGGTGGTCCTCAATAAATGCTAGTGCCTTCCTCCCTGCCCCACTTCACTGCATGAAACGAAATAAACCGGTTTTAAAATGACAGTTCAGACCATGTTTCTCTCTTCCTCTGCCTGTCTCTCCCAGGTTAATATTCCTGCCAGTGCTATAGGACGAGGAGCTTCTTTTCACATCATCCATCTTCCCGTGCTGTTCTCCCTGCGCATGTCTCTATTTTCCTACGGCCATCTTATAAGGACACCTTATTGAACTGGGGCCCACCCAGTCCAGTATGATCTCATATTAACTAATAGCATCTGCATTGGCCCCTACTTTCAAATAGTGTCACATTTGGAAGTCCTGAGGATTAGGACTTCAACATATCTTCTCTTACAGGAAGGTGAGGGAAACAATTCAACTCCTAATAATTAGCATATGTAAAATTAAAGTTCCAGAAGGAGACAAGAGAGAATATAGACAAGGTATTTTAAGAAATAATGGCCCAGATTTACTCTGGGAGGCCAAGGCAGGCGGATCGATCAAGGTCAGGAGTTCAAAACCAGCCTGAGCAAGAGTGAGACCCCGTCTCTACTAAAAATAGAAAGAAATTAATTGGCCAACTAAAAATATATAGAAAAAAAATTAGCCGGGCATGGCGGCGCATGCCTGTAGTCCCAGCTACTCGGGAGGCTGAGGCAGAAGGATTGCTTGAGCCCAGGAGTTTGAGGTTACTGTGAGCTAGGCTGACGCCATGGCGCTCTAGTGCAGGCAACAAAGTGAGACTCTGTCTCAAAAAAAAAAAGAAAGAAAGAAAGAATGGCCAAGATTTTAACAAGATTGACAAGAAACATCAATTCACAAATTCAAGAAGCTCAGCAATCCAAGCAGGATAAATGCAAAGAAAGCCACACGGTAGCATACCATAGTTAAACTGCTGCAAACCAAAGAAAATGGAAAAAATCTTACAAGCAACAGGAGGGGAAAAAGAAAAAATAAGCAATTGACCTAAAAGTCACCCAGCAAAAAATATATATCAAAAATGAAGGTGAAATAAAGCTATTTTCTGACAAAAAAAAAAAAAAAAACGTGAGGATGGTTACCATCAGCAGCCGGCATTACAAGAAGTTCACAATGAAGGGAAATTATTTGAGATGGATCCATGGAATCACGGGAGATAGGGAAGAGTGCCACAAAGGATAAACATGTGAGGAAATATCCAGAAGCTATTTTTGATATTTTAAAAGGGTATGGGGCCAGGATTTCTGGGTCTTGAAGGAGGGGCAAGCTGAGGGCCCATACTCCTGGGTTCCTAGGATAGAATGGAGCTAGTGACTTGCACTTCTGGGTCCTAGGAGAAGCGTGTCTGGGAGGAGGGTTTCTGGAAGTCCTCACTACCAGCTTCGGTGGACAGCTGGGGGCTGGATTCTTGGGTCCAGGGGTCGAAGAGGCTGGGAACCCAGGATTCTGGGCCTGAGCGAGGGCATTGGGAACCCGAATTAGTATAAGGCGCAAGCTCAAGACTTGGCATAGTCTGAGGGCCCTCCTCAGAAGTAAGATAATATGACAAAAAATATAGCAAAAGTCAGGAGTGACTGGAACTATACTGTGGTAAGGTTCTAACATTTTTAGCATTTTGTGTGCGTGTGAAGTGGTAAAGTACTACTAATTCAAAGTCAACTATAATAAATAAAAGATGCATACTATAATTTCTAGTCTCAAAAAGTCAATAGAAGATATGAAATGGAATAACAATAATTAATTTGTTCAAAAAAAAGGTCAGAAAGCAGGACAAAAGGGAAAAAAGACTGAGGCCTTAAATAAAAAAAAAGAGCAAGATATTAGATATAAAACCAACCATATATTGATTTTGAGGCAAGAATTATAACAAGAGATAAAGA